>RCUC01137759.1:0-19759 GCA_003697995.1 Taxidea taxus jeffersonii
AGGAAAGGTAAATCCTTGGTGAGCCTCTCCCATTGGTCCCCAGGCTAACCACTTAGTTGTATGGGTTTTTGTTTGTTTGTTTTTAAGATTTTATTGATCTATATGAGAGAGAAAGCACAGAGGGAGAGGGAGAAGCAGACACCCCACTGAGCAGAAAGCCTGTTGCAAGACTCCGTCCCAGGACCCTGAGATCATGACCTGAGCCAAAGGCAGATGCTTAACCCACTGAGCCACCCAGGTTCTCACGTTGTATGGGTTTTTGAGTGAAGACTCTGAGGAACTCTTGTCAAGCTGGAGTTATCCCAAATATACTTTACTTCTACTTTGGGGATCCCAGAAGAACAAGCCTGGTTCTGAAGCCATTTTAGTGTGAGCTCCGTATGGCCTCGAAGCTCCCAGACTAAAGGGCCTCTCCCTACCCTGAAGAAGGCGTAACCTTCTCAGGACACCAGCACCAGAACCAGCCTGATCTCCAGGGAATTCTTTGGACTGATTATTAGAGAGATCCATCTGGTCTCCCAGATTTGGGCCATGGCATAAAGCTGAGTCAGCCTTGAATGATAGAGCTTTTTTGAATGTGGTAATTAGCAATTCCTATGTCTGTTGGTGAATTTATTTATAGGTTTCTCTCCCCCCACACCCCCCCAACACACGTATTTTTACATCCTTGTCCAAATTCTGCCCATTTTTCTCCCTGTTTGGAGATTATTTCTCTGATAAGGAATTAATTAGCCCGTCTGTGCTGTCTGTTCCAGGAGACCTTGAGCTTGAACTGCTTGGATAAACACTAGATTTGGTCATTAAAGTCAGAAGATGGGTTTTTACTTTTTTTTTTTTGGCAAAAGTTAATTGTCAACCAGGAGACGTAGCAGGTAGGTTCCATTTCTGCTTCCTCTTCACGGATTCCTTTCTTATACCTGGAGAATTTCCTCAGGTTTCATGTGCGGAAGAGGAGTGGAGGTGGGAATGTTACCGTTCAGAAGGTCCAGACCCTGAGAAACAAAGTTTACACCTACTGTTGTTTAAGTGGGAAGGACCGAATAAACTTTGCTTGCTTTTTTTATAAAATCATAGAAGACAGGGCTTACGGAATCTAAGATCTGGAACCTTTAAGTTCCCTGGGCCTTAGGGCTCATCCCAGAGCTTCCATGGCCTCTGGGAACCCTGCTCATTGCTCTGGGCTCTAGGGGAAAGGGTTACTGGATCAGAGCAGGTGGGTTTGCAGCTGTGGCTATTAGATTGTTCTCTTTCTCCCCCTTTACAGCCTTCCCCCTGCCCCAGGCAACATCTGTTGTCTACCCAGGCAATACAGAGAAAGGGAGCTGAAGAGCCTCACAAACATTAAACATTCCAAGATTCCAAAAGTAAACAAAACCCTTCAGTGTTACTGTGAAAAGATCACACTCACCATGTTTGAATTTGGGGGATCTCTGGTGGTCATCTAAAATGCATTTATGGTTTAATCCATTGTTCTCAAACAAGCCAATCCATGGGCAGATACTTTATAAACCTGTGAAGTGACTTATAAATGTTTCTCGTTGTTTCTTATTGTTGGGGGGTGCAAATGGGGAAATGTGGATCCTTGGTACATTGTTATTCCTTGAAGACACTAGTATACAGTGTCATCTTTGTGTGTTTTTCTGGGGCCCTACTCTCATCCTGTATGAAAAGGCATCTGGGCTCCTTTGAGTGGCTGTCTGGCATGTTAACATTCTAAACAAGACGGTTCTTTCACAAATAATAATCAAACAGTTGGCCATCTTTGCCTTTTTTTTCTTCCGGTGAGGATTAAGAGAAGTATCCAAGGTATTTACAGACAGATTTTTGACTCAACCTCTCAACACTGGAGACCACTTTCATTTTAATTTTTAAAATACCATAAAATTCTTCAAGGAGTCTTAACTCACTTGAAGATAAATGTAAATATTTCTGTGGTCCTTGCGGGGGGCAGGGAAGGATAGTTCAGATTTACAGCTCCATAGAAGCGAGGGCAGATAGGCAAACTAGTCAGTAGGCAGGTGGCATAGCTGGGAATCATGAGAGACCAAAGTTCAAGGTGACAAAAGTTTTCCAAGCAAAAGTGAGGAACAGCCAAGGAAAGTAGGGGAGTTCCACTTACTTAGCCTTCTGGGTGCGAGGTTCCAGGCTTGGGACAGGTGGCTGGCTGCCTTCTTTCTGCCAGAGGTCCATCTCTTTCTCTGCTCTCAAACTGTTCCTGACCAAAAACCAGCTGTGGGGAAGATGGTCGGATTTTGTTTACTCAGAGGGAAAAGGCTTCCTCACATTGTGTAGTGAGTCCAGAAGGGGTTTGTAGGAGCCATAAGACTGGTTATGATAGGTAGTGTTTCCAGATATCTAGTGTTGAACCTGAGGAAAAGCTGTGTCCTCCAACCAAAGCTCCCAGGGCCTCCCCAAACCATACGAGTGTGGGTGAGGGAATTTACAGTTCCTCCAGGGGCTTGGAGGCCAAATATTTGCCCAGGTACCAAGGAAGGGAGAGAACAGAGTGAAACCACAAGGTAGATGAAGGTCTCTCAGAGACATGCATAAAACAAGCTGAGAGGGACGCCTGGGTGGCTCAGTTGGTTAAGCAGTTGCCTTCGGCTCAGGTCATGATCCTGGCGTCCTGGGATCGAGTCCCACATTGGGCTCCTTGCTCACCAGGGAGCCTGCTTCTCCCTCTGCCTGCCACTCTGTCTGCCTGTGCGCTCTCTCTCTCTCTCTCTCTCTCTCTCTCTGACAAATAAATAAATAAATAATCTTTAAAAAAAAAAAAAGGCAAGCTGAGAGGTGGTATCATCCATGAAATTATCAAACAGGGTAGAAAATGGGTGATTTTAGAACTCACAAGTCAAGTCATAGATACACATCTTAGAAATAGCCCAACCACACAAGTGTGGGACTAACACACCTTGAGAGAGTCTGTTTGTTCTTGGATTGAAAGGTTCACTCACAATGGGCCTCTAAGCCAGTTGATGCTTCCTATAGGGACTGGAGTCCTGTGGGGTGGTCCTACAGCCAAGCTTGAACCCAACAGGCTCTTTGGACTCCAGGGGCCCCAGAAGCCTGGGAGAAGTCCAGAGGCATAAGACCCAGGCTCCCAACTTCTCATGGGTGTGTTACCATAGCCATTGTCAAAGAGAGACAATCCCACCAGTCAGGAAATACTGGAGAGGCCGCATTTATGACGACGAATGGTCCTGGAACAATGTGGCAGAATTCACGCCCACATTCCTGTGGTCCAGTTTTCACGCCTAGCCAGTGGCATCCTCTCTCTGAGGTTTCCTCCTGCCTTTCATAATTTGGTATGTTGAGTAAAGAGTAGAAAAGGCGGTGGCCTCCTGGGCCCACAGAATGCATCGCAGTTATGCATTCTGGGTTCAGTTCAGAGCAGTACTTAGCAAAGTGGCTGTGGAGGGTCAGGCTCTGTGCCTGGGGCAGGGGGTGTGCAGAGGTGAGCAGACAGGAGCTCGAGATGGGCCAGGACAGAGGTCTGTGCAAAGAGGTAACAGATGCAGATGAAGCTCAGCAGGCCCAAAGAACAGATTTATTCCACCTGAGGAGAGAGCCCAGAAGTGCTTTCTAGAGGAGGTGACATTATAGCTAAGTTTTGAGGGGCAAGTAGGAGTTCACTAGGCAGAGAGTGATGAAAGGGGTTTTTTTTGTTTGTTTGTTTTGTTTTTAGAGGGGGGTCTATACAAAAAAGGGCACAAAAGCAAGGAGCATCTTTAAGAAATAGCAGGGAGTTTGCTGAGACTATATGTGACGAGACAGGGTAGTGAGGACATACAGTCCTGGATCAGTTAGGGACCTTCAGAAAGCACAGGACCCACTCGCTGAAAAGTGTTTCACTGGGACACCTGGGTGTCAGTGGGTGAAGCATCTGCATTTGGCTTAGGTCATGATCTCAGTGCCGGGATCGAGCCCTGCATCAGGCTCCTTGTTCAGCAGGGAGCCTGTTGCTCCCCCATGCTTGTGCATGCACAGGCTCTTTCTCTCTCTCTCTCTCTCTGGCAAATAAATACAATCTTTGTTTTAAATCTTAAAAAAAAAAAGACACCCAGTTCTAATAACTGTGGGAAGCTGTTAGCTCCCCTATACCTGAACAGGCGAGGGGAGAGGGCAGTATTACCACAGTCCAGTGAGGAGTGGGCTGTGGTGGAGGGGCCCCATGATGAGGCCTGTCTGGCCCCAGGAACACAGCTCCTCCTAGAAGCATGGCAAGGCAGGGAGGGAGTACAGGTGAGCACCCCAGCCTCTGTCTCTATCTTTGAGATTACAGCTAGTGCCTCTCCTTGGCTACACTCAGACAAAGCCAAAGGACACAGAACCTTGGGTTACACACTTTGTAGAGATCAATCTCCTGGGACCTAAAGCAGGGCAAGAAAGGACAAGTTAAGTCCGAAAGGCGAATAGAGAAGAACCAACATAGAGCCATATGACGTTGAGTGCTAAGAGGTTTTCTCAGGACACTATTATACCAAAAAAAAAAAAAAAAAGAAAGAAAGAAAAGTGTTGAAAAGAGGCAAGGTCTATGAATGATGGCAGAGAAGTAAGCTTGATGGTGTCTAGTGATACTGGTGGTGGCTGCTTGTGAGTCTCTGTAACTATTACCGGCATGACCATTCTTCTGCCTTGCCCTGCCCCACAGACCCAGCCCCTCGGCCTCCACATCCAGAGAACCTTGCCCACCCCCCCATCAACCAGCCTTTCTTCTATGCAAAGAGGGCAAATGCTGTTGGTGGTGGAAGCACCCAGAATTCCAGGGACAGTTTCTCTCCCCACCGATAATTTAGGAGTCTTCTATTTAGAAGTGACAGAAAATCCAGGTCACACAGGCTTAAGCCAAAAGAGGGGGAGGTGAGGTGTAGAATTTATGGCTCACATAATTTAAAAGCTAAGAAATAATAATTGGCTTCAGGTATGGCTGGATGCAGGGGTTCAAACAATACCATCCCGGCCTGTCTCATCCAGGCGTACAGATTCTGCGTGCCTGTGTCATTTTCACACTCATTGTTGGTGACATTATTGTCAGCAGAGCTGGGGGTTTCCATGTCCCTGTTCCACACCCAGCAGAAGAAAGAAAGTTTCTCATCCTAGAGTTCCAGCAAGACTCTCGTGCCTTGGCTTGAGCCTTGGGGCAGCCCTGATTAGGTCATATGTCCCCATTCCTCAATCAGTCCTGGGAGGGAGGGAATTGGATGTCTGGTTGGCGGGGCCAGAGTCTATCCCTCAGCCCACACAGTTCCCCAGCTCTGAGCTGGTTACAGGTGCCCCTACACCTGAGACGGTTTGAGAGCTGGGAGGTGTGCTGGCAACAGCAGGGACAATGGGTCTCTATCAGGTGGTAGTTACAACAAATGCCCTGCCTTTTACCTTTTGTGTCCCTATGCTATTTCCTGAATGCAATTAATATATAATCATAGGCCACATTCTATTGAATTCATAATGTTACAGAAACATTTGAAATTGTTTAGATATTCACTGTTGGCCTTGAAATTGATTAATTTTAGACAAACCACTTTAAAATCTGAGAGAGGGGAAGAACACTTGAGCAAGGATGACAATTGAATTTTTGCTTTAAACTCTAAAGAATTCAATTTTTTTTAAATATTTTATTTATTTATTTGACAGAGATCACAAGCAGGCAGAGAGGCAGGCAGAGAGAGAGAAGGAAGCAGGCTCCCCGCCAAGCAGAGAGCCCGATGTGGGCTCGATCCCAGGACCCTGGGATCATGACCCGAGCCGAAGGCAGAGGCTTTAACCCACTGAGCCACCCAGGCGCCCCTAAAGAATTCAATTTTTTTAAAAACTTTTTTTAAAGACTTTATTTATTTATTTGTTAGAGAGGGAGAGATCGAGCACAGGCAGACAGAGAGACAGGCAGAGGGAGAAGGAGGCTCCCCGCAGAGCAAGGAGCCCGATATAGGACTCGATCCCAGGACACTGGGATCATGACCTGAGCCGAAGGCAGCCGCTTAACCAACTGAGCCATCCAGGCATCCCTAAAGAATTCAGTTTTTGAAGAGCCTACAGATAATATCATATTTAATGATGAAAATCTGAGTGCTTTGCCCCTAATATCAGGAAGAAGGCAAGGAAGTTTATTCTTACCAATTGTATTCAATATTTCACTGGGCCCTGAACTAGTCCCGTGGAGCAAGAAAAAGATATAAAAGGCACAGATTGAAAAGAAGGAAAGGAAACTGCCCCTAGTCACAGATGACATGATTTTTTACCTATGAAATCCCAAAGAATCTGCAAAATAACTCCTAAAACTGATAAATGACTTAGCACATTTGCAAGATACAAAGTTAATACACAAAAATCTTTTTTTTTTCTAGGTACTAACAGTGTATAGCTGGAAATAGAAAATTTGAAACTATTATTTATCAGCGCTCCAAAAAATCTGAGATTAAGTATATATCTGACAAAATATATGTAGAATCTGTAGGCTGGAAATTATAAAACACTGACAAAAGAAATTATAGACCTAAGTAGGTGGAGAGACATACCTGTTCATGGATTAAAAGATTCATCACAATAATCATATGCATTTCCCCCATATTGATTTATAGATTTAATGTAATTTTTTAAAGATTTTATCCATTTATTAAGAGAGAGAGAGAGAGCATGAGCAAGGGGAGAGGCAGAGGGAGAGGGAGAAGCAGACTCCCTGTCAAGTAGGGAGCCCACCTCCGGCCTCAATCCCAGGACCCCAGGATCATGACCTGAGTTGAAGGCAGATGCCTACCTGACTGAGCCACCGAGGCACCCCAGATTTAATGTAATTCTGATCAAAATCCCAGCAGGATTATTTGTAGATACATCAAACAAGATAATTCTAAGCTTTATGTGGAGAAGCAAAAGAACTAGGAACTATTAAAACAGTCTTAAAAAGAAGAAGGAAGTTGGAAGAATCACGCTATCCTATTTTTTTTTTAAGATTTTATTTAATTGTTAGAGAGAGAGAGCAAGCACAGGCAGAGAGAGGCAGGCAGGGGCAGAGGGAGAAGCAGGCTCCCTGCCAAGCAAGGAGCCCGATGTGGGACTCGATCCCAGGACGCTGGGATCATGACCTGAGCCAAAGGCAGCCGCTCAACCAACTGAGCCACCCAGGCATCCTGCGCTATCCTATTTTAAGACAGTGATCGAGACACTGTAGGACTGGTGAAGGGACAGACACAAAGATCGATGAAACAGAACAGAGATTCTGGAAAAAGACCCCTGCAGAGATGCCCAATTGATTTTTGACAGAAGTGCAAGACCTATTTGAAGAAGAAATGATAGTCTTTTCAGCAAATGGAATTGGAGCAACTGGACACCCACATGACAAAATTAAAAATGAACCTCCACCTAAATATCACATTTTTGAAAGTTTTATTTATTTATTAGAGAGCACATGAGCAGTGGTGGGGGGCAGAGGGGTGGTGGGAGGGCAGGGGGAGAAGGGTCAGAGGGAGAGGGAGAAGCAGACTCCCTGGTGAGCAGGGAGCCCCACGCAGGGCTCGATCCCAGCAGGCCAAGATCATGACCTGAGCCGAAGGCAGATGCTTCACCGACTGAGCTACCCAGGCATCCCAAAACCTCACATTTTATATAAAGATTAACTCAAGAGTAGATCATAGATCTAAAAGAAAAGGGGTAAAATATAAAACTTGTAGAATAAAAAAAGAGAGAAAAACCTTGATGACCTAGAGTTAGATAAGAATTCTCGTATATCCAAAGCACAGGTCATAAAAGGAAAAAAAATTGATAAGTTTGACATTATTAAAAATAAGAACTTTTGTTTCATGGAAGATATGGTTAAGAAAACACGTATCAAATCATCAAGTCGTACATCTTAAGTTAGATGCAATTTTAATTGTCAGTTATACCTTGGCAAAGCTGGAGGGTAAGATGATGAACATTGTACACACCAGGAGAAAATGACTGCACATCACCTATCCAACAGATCTGAACGCGTGTCCAGGATACATAAAGAATTTTCAAAGCTCAAAATAGTAAGAAAACAATTCAACTTTATTATTGAAATATTGAATATTATATATTCAACTTTAATAATGGGCAAAAGAGGGGTGCCTGCGTGGCTCAGTCAGTTAAGCATCTGCCTTCAGCTCAAGTCATGATCTCGGGGTTCTGGGATTGAGCCCCACATGGAGCTACCTGCTCAGCAGGGAGCCTGCTTCTCCCTCTCCTGCTCCCCCTGCTTGTGTTCTCTCTCAAATAAATAAAATCTTAAAAAGGGGGGGGCACAAAAGATTTAACAGAACTTCACCAGAGAGGGTGAACGGATGGCAAATAAAAAATACCCAGAGCTGTTCCGCACTATTAGCCATTAGGGAAATGCAAATTAAAGCCATGATGAGATGCCACTCCATACATACGGGAATGGCTAAAACAAAAAACACAACAGCCAGTGCTGCTGAGTGTAGGAAGCTGCTGGTACCCCCGCACTGCCAAGGGGATGTAAAATGCTATAGCCGCTCAGAAAAACCACTCGGCGGTCTCTTAATAGAAGTGAATCGTACTCTTACCATATGACCCAGCAATCCCTCTTCTGTGTAGAAACCTAAAAGAAAAACTTATATTCGCACAAAGACTGGTGTATAAATGTTTACAGCAGCTCTAATCGTAGTCACCCCAGACAGGAAACAACTCCCACACCCCCCAAGCAGTGAATGGAGAAGCGCACTGGTGTGATCTACTGGGCAAGAAAAAGGAATGTGCAAAACTGGGATAAATCTCAAAAGCCTTGGGCTCAGTGAAAGAAGCCAGTCTCAGAAGGCTACCTCTAGTATGATTCGGTTACGTGACACTCTCAAAAAGACAGAACCATAGTGTGTAGAACATATTAGTGGCAGCCAGACATGAGGGGTATGTGTGTGTGTGTGAAGGTATCGTGTGGGGGTTCTTGGAATGATAGAATGTTCTGTAATCCACAGCCTAATCTTGATGACGGTGGTCAGAATTTTTACACGTGTTCAAGATCACAGGACTACTAGTTCAGTAGTTCAAGATAGCGTTACCATGTCATCAATACACTTAGGTACACACACCAACCTCAGGAGTCAGGATGGTGCATCAAGGCCAGTGTTTGCAAAAGGAGATCTGTGTTTAATGGTGAGGAGTTTCTGCTTTCTGGTGTGTGATTTCTACAAAGAGAAACGCCTCCGGTGGCCTGATGCCGCCCTCGTTAGGGAGATCTGATCTCACTGTTCTGAGCTCTATGGAGCATGGACAGAAAGGGAACTTCTTACCTCTGTATCTTCAGGGCAAGCCAGGGCCTGCTGCTCATCTGGCCCGAGGACACACATGTCACATGGATCATGGAGGAGGTAGGGAAGGCTTGGCAAACACCCTTGAGCTATGTTTTGAAATTTCCAAAGTGGGGGAGCCTGGGTGGCTCAGTCAGTAAGCGTCTGCCTTCGGGTCAGGTCATGGTCCCGGGGTCCCAGGATTGAGTCCCACATCGGGCTCCCTGCTCAGTGAGGGGTCATTCTTCTCCCTCTCCTTCCACCCCTTTCCTTAGACCATACTCTCTATGAATGAATGAATGAATGAAATTTCCAAAATGGCAAACAAGTAAAGTGGGAAGCAGAGGCAGCAAAGAAGCAAATGTTGGACACTGGGGCACAGGACAGAACTGAAATGCTAGGGCTGGACTGTGGCAGGGGCTGGGGCTCAGGGTTGGGCCAAGGAGCTTGGGAGCAACTTATGATAGGAAAGCATTGAAAGGGCTTTACAGAGCAGGAGAGTGACTCAGCCAGATTTGCATCTTGGAAAGATCACCCTGAGCATGAATTGGAGGAGAGAAGACCAAAAGCAGGAGGGTGTGAGGAAGTGGAGGAAATCTGTCTTGTTGAGAAGTGTGCGTGGGGGGAGGGAGACAAATCTTGGGATCTAGTGTTTGGCCAGTACAGTCAGCAGAACCTGGCAGCTCCTCGGTGCTCTGGGCCTGGGATGGGACACCAGGTCAGCTAGAATGTCCCCCAAAGTATACCAGTTTGGACCCAGACTGCTTTGGGATCTCAGCTGTGTCACTGTGTCCTGTGAGGCCTTGGGCCTGATACCTCACTTCCTGGGCCTCAGTTTCTCATCTGAAAATGAAGTTAGCTCAGGGAGTTGTTGTGAAGATCAGTCAGAGCTGGTCCTGGTGAGACCAGAACCTCATCGGAGTCTGCTCAGCCATCAATAAATGTTTGCAGCGACAACACGAATTTGGGAGGTAAGGAAGGAACTCTGGATAACAGATCACTCCCAAACTTTAGTGGCTTAAAAAACAATTGTACCGGAGAGCCCAGGTGGCTTAATTGGTTAAACATCCCACTCTGGGTTTGGGCTCAGGTGGTGATCTCAGGGTTGTGAGATCAAGCCCCATGTCGGGCTCCAAGCCGAGCGGGGATTCTGCTAGAGATTCTCTCTCTTCCTCTCCCTTTGCCCCTCCTCCCATGTGCACTCTAAATAAGTCGGTAAATCAGTAAAATCTAAAACAAAAACGAAAACCTATTATTGTCCCTCATGGTTGAGAGTCAGCTAGGCTCGGCTAAGCAATTTTTTCTTGGGGTCTCTTTTGTGACAGCGGAGATGGTGGCTGGAGCTAGGATGAGTGAAGGCCCATCACTCATCTGCTGCCTGGGGCTCCTCTGGTGTCCTTCTCCCTCTCTCTCTCTCTTTCTCTCTCTCCCACGTGGTCTCTCCAACATGGCAGCTTCGGGGCAGGTGGACTTCTCACCTGGAACCTCAGGGCTTCGAAGGGAGTATCCCACAAAGACCACACAGCCTCTCTTCTCCTGAATTCTCTTTATCGAGGCCTGCCCAGTTTCAAGGGGAGGGGACAGAGACGCCATCTCCTGCTGAGAAGAGTGGCAAATAATCTGTGGACCTGTTTTAAAAGCACCAGGCTGACCCAGGAGGAAAAGTCAGAGGTCTTCTGGGATAAGAAAGGATAAGTTAATCTTTCCCATATCGAAGTATATATCCAGGTAGAGATTACTCTTTAAAGACAATTGTATATTGAGTCCGGTACTTGGGAGACAGAGCAGAGGGGGAGATGGAGGCTCCAAGACCAGAGAGGATCATGCTGGGAAAGTGATCCTCTTCATCAGAAAGAGGGTGGAAGGAGAAAAACCCCTCAGGAAACACCAACACCAGAGTGAAGAGGGGTATCCAGATGTGGGGAGATGGAGGCTGCTCACCCTGGCTGGATTCCTCCACATGCCCATCTTCTTTCACCCTAGGACAGTGTCGTCTGAGAACTCTTTCTCAGCTCCCAGCGTCCTCTTGGGAATGAGTTTCCTTTCCAGCCAGACTGGACCTCGCTTGGCCACATCAAGCATCCCCTCCAGCCAGATTGCTGACTGTCACCATCTCCCCTGCCCCCCACAAGAACAGGCAGTCATGCAGGGAGCGTGGAGTTCTGATTGCTTCTGTCCTGTGTGTTTCCAACGTGGCACAAGGAATTAGAGCCTCCACACTCCTCCCTGTCACGTGTCTTCTCTCAAGTAAATCAGTACTTGGCAGCGAGTCATTAGGGAAGGTCCTTCCCTCCGTCTACCTCAGCGAGATCTCACACTCGCCCTGTCTTTGCCGTCTCCCTGTCCTCGATGGAGCTCCTTTTCCATCCTCCCGTCCTGCGGATCTCCCTGCCCAGAACAGCCTCCCGAGTGCTCTGTCTCCCGGTTCTAATCCCCCTGCACACCTCAGCTCTATCTCCAGTCTGGGCCCGTCTGTGTGCAGACATGCTCAGTGCCTGCTCATTATCTCTCCTGGGAGCTAATCTTCATGTTTGCTTTCTAGTTGAAGGTGGTTCGGCTCCTGTCATTTGTTGATAGGGAAGGGACTTCAGGGGTGTACACACTGTCCTTCTGAGCAATCTGGGCATCCCGGGGTATGTTCCAGATTCTGTTTTCTGTAGTTCTCAAAACTGCTGCCCGAGCAGCAGCCGGACAGGGGGGCTGAACTATGTGAAGGAGCACAGCTGTGGGGTCAGACAGATCTCGTGTCTAGGCTAGTCATGTGACCTTGACCAAGGTTCCTGACCTAGCTTGTCTTACTTTTTTTTTTTAAGATTTTATTTATTTGACAGATCACAAGTGGGCAGAGAGGCAGGCAGAGAGAGAGGGAGAAGCAGACTCCCCGCCGAGCAGAGAGCTTGATGCAGAGCTCAACACCAGGACTCTGGGATCATGACCTGAGCCAAAGGCAGAGTCTTTAACCCACTGAGCCACCCAGGCACCCCAGCTTATCTTACTTTATCACTAAATTAAAAACTTATTAGATGCGGAGATTAAATAAAACAACAGATTATAAAAGTGCTTAGGACAGAGGGACTTGCATGTTTGTTTCTTCTTCCCTGACCCCTTGGTCTCAGCATGTTTCCTCCACGGTCTCTCCTCCTCAGCAGTCCCTGCCTGTGGAATTCCTGTTCTCCATCAAAGATGCATCTGAACTTCTGCCTTTCTTAATCCAGTCTCACAGTTATCTCAGGGTAGCCTTGAACTCTAACAACTCTGGGATGGCTCTCCTGCAGAGTAGCAAGGTCTCTTGTCTATGATCCCTGTGCATGTCCCCCCTGCCTGCTGGGAGGTACGTTCTCAGGGGCAGGAGGGGCCACCCTCGTTGGCTTCACCCCACCGCACTGCCCGTGGTGTTTCGTGAAGACGTCTCTCGGAGAGCACTCGCAGGACCCGCTCAGGGCCGCGGGAGGCTTCACGAGATCACAGTGATCCTTGCCCAGTCGCCATGGTGTTTGCTGCCGCATGAGCATGGGGACTCCTTCATCAGGTCTGTCCTCCTACCATCTGTGGGAGCACTGGAATGAGAGAGGACAGCTCAAGGAGAAATTGGCTCGTGGCGGTATCTCGTGGGACCTCAAGGAGTTTAACAATTGCTTTTGAACTTCACATGTAAGAATGTGGTGGTTTCACAGCAAGACTCAGGTTTTTTCATTTCTTTTTTAAAGATGGAGGAGATGAGGCCGCCATAGACCCCCATTTCCACAGGACGACGCTCGGCTGGGGTTATGCAAGCGACCCCAGACCCCGGGGCGTGCTGCTCACTACCGCTCTGACCCCCTGGCCGTGGATGGTCACAGTCTTGGGTGTAAACTAAAAAATCACTAACATCGATTTAAATGCTCTATTAAATGCTCCTCGTTTTCAGTTGAGGACAGGAGACCAAGTTGCTGTTACTTCCCCAAGTGGCAGGAAGGTTCTTCTTCTATTCCATGTGTTTTTTCCAGTGTCTGTGCTCTCTGTCTACAGGCATCTTTCAGTCGCTTGGAAGCTAGGGCCCCCGGCCCCGCGCCAGCGCCCCCGCTTGTCACTGCAGCGGCAGTGATTTCTTTTGATGTGGAAGAGCCATCACCAGTCCCCTCAGCCCATCAGGGAAGAGGGACACAGGTCAGATCATTGCTTCCACCTTCCCAGTCACTTCTCCCCTCCCCCAGGGGCAAGGTCGGCATGACAGGGAGGGAGAAGGAGGAAGACAAAGAGAATTTTCTCCAATGTACACTTCGTCGCCTTGAATCCCATCCCCAAGACTCTGAGTCAGCTGTCATCCCTTGTAGACCGATGACAGAACTAAGGCACCGAGAGACTATTGTTGACCTTCCGCCCCACGGTGAGGACAGAAACAGCAGAGCTTGGGCGACTTCATATCTAACTTAGGGCACATCCCCCTCGTCTGTCTGCCTTAGGGTCTTCGACCCAGTCCCACCAGGTTTCTGAGACTGGTGTTTGTGGAGGTATTTGTGATTGGGAGACAGTTAAGAGGGAAGCTGAAATCAACAAAAGTGGAGCGTCTGCCAGCTTGGAAGAGACTCTTCTGTTGAGCCTTGCCCTGGGGTTGGGTCGCTAGGCCTCCCCACTCATTGTCTCTGTACCTGGTGGTCTTCAAGGACAAAGGACCAAGTCAGATAAGAGAAATGCGTGGTAGAGTAGGAATACATGTCCTTGGTTTTAGATCAAGATGCTTCCCGCATACATTTCCTCACGTGGTTCTCACAACATTTCTGAGGTACCTTTGTTGAAGTTTTTAGGTGAAGCAACCCCCCACTCCCCCAAAGGCATGACAGCTACGTATGTGGTAGAAATGTTAGTAGACTCCAGATTCCTGACTCTTCATTCCTTTATGTGCTCCTGCTTGGTTTTTTTTCTTTCTTTCAACAGGGTAGAAGTTAATTCTGAAAACCCTTTTCTTTCTACTTTTGCTGTTGCTGTTGTCACCGGTTGTTGTCCATCATGGCTCACACTTCCCGAGCCTTCTGCCAGAGGCAGGGCTAAGCTCTCCGCATTCCTTAGCCCTCCCCACCTTCACCACAGTGCTAGGAAATCTTACAGTCCCTCTTCCTCTTTGATAAGGATCCTGCATTGTCCTAAGGGGTCTACATTGGTAGCTTCCTTGGGTCCCACAGCTAGTAACTTCTTAGAGCAGACTCGACTCCAGATCTGGGTGACGTACCCGCATTTCTTAACCAACTGAGCCACCCAGGCGTCCCTGTACCCGCATTTCTGATGTGACCTGTATCTTCACCTAGACTCGAAACCACATGAAGATCAGGACCCTGAGTGTATGGCCCACAGAGCTTAGCAAAGTGGTTAGATGCAGCCAGGTTGCAAGTCATTAAATAATAATAATGACAGCTGATTATTTTTGGGGGGTCCATTAGTTTATTTTCCCACAGGGATTTTCAGGTCATCCTGTTCTCAGAATAATCCTGGTTTTCTCTTGGTTGTTTTGATCGATTTTTCTACCCTGTAATTGAAAATTAAGCTCCCAAATATCTCCTCTGTGGGCTATGAACTACAATCTGTAATCACAACTTTTCTTTAAATTGATCATCTTCTTTTGAGCTGTTAATAAACATGTCTGGCTTCATTGGAGTTTTCAAATTGTTCTTTCCAGATGGTGAGGCCTTCAGATTTGATAAGCTCATGCATATCCCACTAAATGGAAGTTTGAACAAAATGCCACATTTTTGGCAGTCTGTGTGCTATTAGCATGGTAATTAAAAGGAAAAAAAGAAGTTTCCCTGTATTTTTGTCTTCTGTCCCACCCCATGAAAAAGCCATTGACTTGTTAACCAGGTCAAAATGGAAATGAATCACATTTAATATTATTTCCTGCCCTTTCTGTTTTGCTTTTTTTTTTTTTTTAAATCAGTTTAGCTTTCTGAATGGGTGTATATGTTCTTTTTAAAATTGAGATGTAACCCCCATAACCAAAAATTTAAAAACAATTCCATGGATTTTCATATATTCACTGTGTTGTGCAACCATCACTACAAACTAATTTCAGAGCATTTCCTTTTTTATTTTTAGCTTTCATTTATTTCTTTAAAGATTTTATTTATGTATTTGAGAGAGAGAGAGAGGGAGCACGCGCACAAGATCAGGGGCAGAGGGAGAAAGAGAAGCAGACTCCCCACTGAGCAGGGAGCCCAATGTGGGGCTCAATCCCAGGACCCTGGGATCATGACCTGAGCTGAAGGCAGCCGCTTAACTGACTGAGCCACCCAGGTGCCCCGGTTTCAGGGCATTTCCAATCAGATCCCCCAAAAGAAACCCCACACCTATCCCTCACCCCCATCCTGGGGCCACCACTAATCTGGCCTGCTCTATGGATTTGCCTGTTCTGGACATTTCATATAAATGGAATCCTATAACTATAATATGTGGCCTTTTGTGTCTGCCTTCCTTCACTGAGCCTAAAGTTTTCAAGACGAATCCACGCTCTGCTGCATGTCTGCTTTGTTCCTTTCCATGGCTGAATTGTGTTCCGTTATATGGATATGCCACCATTTCTCTACCCAGTAACAAGTGGATAGAAATTTACTATTTTCACTTTTTGGCTATTATAAATGCTATGAATGTTTGGGTACAAGCTTTCATATGAAGGCATGTTTTAAATTTACTTGAGTATATGCTTCAGAACAGAATTATTGGGTCATGGGGTAACTGTGTTTGACTACTCGAGGAGCTCAAGGTTTCCAAGGGGTCACACTGCTTGAACAGGCCCACCAACAACATAGGAGCATTCCAGCTTCTCCACACCTTCACCAACCTGTCATTTTCCGTTTTGTTTGTTTGCTCTTTGAAGAGCCACCCTGATGAGTGTGAGTGATACCTCATGGTGATTTCCACTTCCCATTTGCGTGATGACTAATGATACTGAACATCCTTCTGCGTGATTATCGTTCATCTGTGTATCTTCTTTGGAGAAACGTCTCTTCAGGTCCTTTGCCCAGTTTTTAATGGTTGAGTTGTAGTGTATATATTCTGGTCTATATATAGACCCTTTTCATATATATGATTTGTATATCTACCTTTCCTGAGTCAGTTGCAAAGCAAAACTTTTAGAGATTTGTATTTTGCTGCTATTGTGGTCGTTACCAGACCCTACCTCATATTTAATTATTGGTGTCTGGAAGGTCACCAGAACTTACCTTCAAAAGTGTGGTTTGGGGTGAAAAGGAAGCATTCTGTGGGCCCAGGGTTTTGATAGTGAGGTCGTGCATGAGTCTTGGAGAAAGCCATGGTCCCCATCTCCTTCCGTGGTAGAAGCTGTGAGGGCTAAGTTACGTGTGGTGGCAGAAGCTTGAGGGTTTATGGCATTTTTATCCATGGTGGGATGGAAACTGTGTTTTTGCTTCCAAGTTAGATTTTTCTCTTTTGCTCTTAGAGAAAAGTTCTGGGGCACTGAGCCGCCCCTGCCCTCAGTCACCTATCATTCCAGCGCATTTCTTCCGGTCGAAATGAGTTTGCCCATTTGAGGCAATGGTGGGAAGCTTCATGATGGCTGGGGGAGGATCTGTTCTTTCTCATCCAGGCTCCACTGGGACTTGATCACTGCACACCTTATAGAAGCGATAGCACCCCAGCACTGAGGCAGAAAGTGGGGGGTAGCGCAGCTGAAGAAGGCGGCTCTAAGTGATAGACCACGAGTGAGCGAGGACAGCTGTGTCTTCAGGGTCTCTGTGAAGGGAGCAGCTCCACTCGCTTGCACGCTGACTGTGCCCATTCCTCACTGTGCTGGGGCTTGGGGCTGGCCACAGCTCTTTCTGCTGTGACGGGCAAGGTCTTGGGGTGCCCCTGCCAGGCTCATTTATCTCTTTGCTAACTCAAAACATGATCCCACTGACTGAATCTGCCTTTTAACAAAATCCCCAGGTGGGGTGTCTGGGTGGCTCTGTCAGTTAAGGAGTCCAGCTCTCCATCTCGGCTCAGGTCTTGATCTCAGGGTGGTGAGTTCAGGCCCCACGTTGCACTCCACCCTGAGTGAGGAGCCTACTTTAAAAAAAAAAACAAAAAACACAAAAAACAACCAAAACAACAATCAAAAAACCCCAAATCCCCAGGTGAATGATATGCATTGGGAAGCCTGTGTTCATGTCAGTCTCCCTGTCGTTGTACGCCTCACACAGTTTTTCTTCTTTCTTCTCGTGGCTTCCCCGGGCTTAGCCTGATGTGATGTTGGTGCCATCCCAGTACTGGCTGCAGGTTCTCTTCATCACTGGAGGGTGGAAACCAACTGGCGTTTCCCAGAGGTGCTCTCAGGCTTAGAAACAATTCCGTAGAAATCCAGAAATAATATCTATTTGTATTCAGTCTTGGGTCTTCCTCAGCCTTCTCCACTTCCCTGTCTTCCCAGGGAGGGAAGGCTGCATTCACGATGGGCCCTCATTAGACGGGAACCTCTTGAGGGAAAGGGTCTTAGGCCATCTATTTTTATATCTTTATTCCCCCCATGGCATCTAACATTTCTTGGACAAATAAATATCTGCAGAATTTAATTATGAATGAAAATTATTTCCAAAGACATCAACAAAGAATTAAAAATGCTTTTTCTTGGGCGCCTGTGTGGCCCAGTGGGGTAAGCCTCTGCCTTCGGCTCAGGTCAGGCTGGGATGGAGCCGCGCATGGGGCTCTCTGCTCAGCAGGGAGCCTGCTTCCCCCTCTCTCTCTGCCTGCCTCTCTGCCTACTTGTGATCTCTCTCTGTCAAATAAATAAATAAAATCTTTTTTTTTTAAATGCTTTTTCTTTTGGTGCCAAGATCCTGAGAGTTTCGTTTCAGGGACATCAAGTGGTATGGAAATGAACAATCATTATTTACAGCCGGAGGATCTCATGGGTGCTTTGTGTCTCATTGCTTTAACCCAGAAATCTTTTTCACTTATTGGGTAAAACGAAATATTTTTCTACCAAAATAAATAAAGTAGACCAAGGGAATCGGTTTATAGATTTATCACAATGCAAATATTTTACATGAATTTCTCCCCCCAACCTCTGACTGCACTGCTTTTGAGCTCGGTGACTGTGACTCACCTGTGAGAGCATAATTATGTCAAGGATCTCATGAGAAAACCTGTGAAGAGAATAGAGCCTATAGTAATAGCCCACGTTGACTGAGTACTTACTATGAGAGGCAGTTACTGTTTATTCTGAGCATTTCACATATAATCTCATTTAAAATCTACAGGTGATCTCTGAGATTGATATTTTATTATGCCTGTTGTTACCCATGAGAAAATGGAGGCACAGGCAGCAAGAGAAATGTTTTGCCCAAGAGTACACAGCTAATAAAATGGTGAGGCCAGTGTTTGAACACAGATCATCAGACTCCAGAGCTTACCTCCCAAAGAGTTGGTGAATTAGTTTCTTCCCTCAAGATGTCCCATATGATTTAATAGGCCACATTTCATCGTGTAATTGAAAGGCCCCTTGAGTATGCATTACTCTCATCTCTATTTCCCTACTGGGCAATGGACTGCGGTAATTAGGTGGCCTGCAAGTGATTGTTGGCTTAATTGATCCCACGAAGTTTCATGGGAGTCCTTGGAACAACAATGGATCTTACTATAGCAAGCAACAAAGATCTTACTATAGCAAGATCTTTCCTGTATATGTGGAACTCTCAACTTTAATCTTCACGGGATCCCTTATCCATCTTAAAGAGGACATTTTGGAAAGAAATTGGAGGTGTTGTAACATCTGGTAGTTTGATGGTTGAGTTCGTGTGGATTGGTTCCTTCCATCTCAGACACAGAAAGATAGCACCCCTCTCCAAATAGCCAAGCCAGACCCAAAATAAAGCCCAGACCAAAATAAAGGAAAATCCTGGGGCACCTGGGTGGCTCATTTGGTTACACATGTGGCTCTTTCTTTTAAGATTTTATTAGAGAGAGAAAGAGAGCACAGGCAAAGGGTGGAGCAGACCACCCACTGTACAGAGAGCCCAATGTGGGACTCGATCCCAAGACCCTGGGATTATGACCTGAGCTGGAAGCTGATGCTTAACCGACTGAGCCACCCAGGCACCCCACACATGTGACTCTTGATCTTGGGGTTTTGAGTTCAAGCCCCATATTGGGTGTAGAGATTACTTAAAAATAAAGTCTAGAAAGAAAGGAAGAAAGGGAGGGAAGGAGGAAGGCGGGAGGGAGGAAGGAATGTAGTCCTCATGTGCCAGAAATAATAAGGGAACTCAAAATCGGAAGTATCCTTGATATGAGGAAATTGAGAGGCAATGTGGGGGGCCTGGGGGTAGGAAAAGAATAAATGAAACAAAATGGGATTGGGAGGGAGACAAACCATAAGAGACTCTTAATCTCACAAAACAAACAGGGTTGCTGGGTGGGGGGCGCAGAGAGAAGATGGTGGGGTTATGGACATTGGGGAAGGTATGTGCTATGATGTGTGTAAACCTAGCGATTCACAGACCTGTACCCCTGGGGCTAATAATACATTATATGTTAAT